>CM024517.1:6405254-6422754 GCA_014182375.1 Eucalyptus virginea | reverse complement strand
GGTCCGCCGATCGACTCGAGGCATGGACCGATGCGGATTGCGGTGGCGGCCCAAGCCCGGGCCTTCGATACGTCCGTGGAAACGTCGCCACTGCGATTGTGGAATGCAGCACGCGCCTCACGGCGTGCTTCGGCATCTGCGTGCTCCGGGCATCGGCTAGTGGGCTCCCCATTCGGCCCGTCTTGAAACACGGACCAAGGAGTCTGACATGTGTGCGAGTCAATGGGTGGCAAACCCGTAAGGCGTAAGGAAGCGATTGGTGGGATCCCTTTTGGGTGCACCGCCGACCGACCTTGATCTTCTGAGAAGGGTTCGAGTGAGAGCATGCTGTCGGGACCCGAAAGATGGTGAACTATGCCGGCGGGGCGAAGCCGGAGGAAACTCCGGTGGAGGCCCGCAGCGATACCGACGTGCAAATCGTTCATCGACTTGGGTATAGGGGCGAAAGACTAATCGAACCGTCTAGTAGCTGGTTCCCTCCGAAGTTTCCCTCGGGATAGCCGGAGCTCAAGAACGAGTTCTATCGGGTAAAGCCAATGATTAGAGGCATCGGGCGCAACGCCCTCGACCTATTCTCAAACTTTAAATAGGTAGGACGGCGCGGCTGCTTCGTTGAGCCACGCCACGGAATCGAGAGCTCCAAGTGGGCCATTTTTGGTAAAGCGGGCGCGATGCGGGATGAACCGGAAGTCGAGTTACGGTGCCCAGCTGCGCGCTAACCTAGAACCCACAAAGGGTGTTGGTCGATTAAGACGGCGGGGACGGTGGTCATGGAAGTCGAAATCCGCTAAGGAGTGTGTAACAACTCACTGCCGAATCAACTAGCCCCGAAAATGGATGGCGCTGAAGCGCGCGACCTATACTCGGCCGTCAAGGCAAGTGCCGGCCTTGATGAGTAGGAGGGCGCGGCGGTCGCTGCAAAACACGGGGGCGTGAGCCGGGCGGAGCGGCCGTCGGTGCGGATCTTGGTGGTAGTAGCAAATATTCAAATGAGAACTTTGAAAAGACCTGGGTAGGTTGTCCAAGAACCAATCTTTCTTTTATATCTTATCTTTTCTTTCCTTTTTGCTAATATTTTGTATGGGAAAGGTTCCAGTTTTGTGACCAACCTCAACTTCTATACGTTCAAAAAATTATACATGCACATGGTATTGATTTGATTTTGACAACATTAATATAAATTTATTTTTACATGGGTTAGTATCGATTTCCATTATTATATTATTTCACTAGGGTTGAACTATATATCCTCGCTACTATATTTATTTCCAACTATAAGTAATTTTTACATAAATACATAGTACATACACATGTCTACAATATAGTATAAATGCTTTCACTTTATTTGGCATCGATCTGAATTTTGGTAGATACATATGGTTGGCATTTGACGAGAAAGCTCGTGATCAATTACAATTATAATGTCGATGAAAACTCTTTGTGGTGGGCAAAGTAAACACCCAAGATTGCCAACGTTGGTGGACATCACTGATAATTGGAGATGGACTTGGTTAGTGTCCCACATGAGACTCTATAGACACGTCATGGTGAATCTAGTAAAGATGGCATTGCATTTGTCGATCCTACACGTTCTCCCAAAATTAAAAGGTCTACATCCTAGCTATTTTCCCCAAAAAAATACTGAGTTTTGATCCATGTTACTTTGCTTGCTCATATATCACAAGTATATGATTAATAAATTAATACGTTTGATGTAAGATGTAATGTGCTCATCAAATAATGATCCTGGCTATAGACGGAAGAGTCACGCCTTTTGATTTAATGTCACTAGTCAATTAATTTATTTGGACCCCAATTCCATTTATGTGCCATTCATCTTCTTTTTTTCTTACAAATTAAAATTCTTAATTGAATTGCTGCTCAATTTATGACCAGGGGATGCAGAAAACAAAGGAGAGAATTCATCCCATCGCACAAGCATCATTACCAACAATCAGGCAACAATAACCCCTAGACCCCAGAACTTCTGGTGGTGGATTAGAGTGGCTCTCTGCTCATTCTTTGTGCTTTCTGGCCAATCGGTGGGCACACTCCTTGGGACGCTCTACTATAACAAAGGAGGCAATAGCAAGTGGCTTGCAACACTTGTCCCGCTAGTTGGCTTCCCAATCCTCCTCCTGCTCTACGTCATCCCCACATCTAGAAACCCCAGTAGCCCCCACATCGAAGCACACCCGCTCCCACAAGCTCAATCTCAATCCCAATCATTCTTTCTCAAGAGACTTGCTTTGGTGTACCTCCCTATAGGCATAATTTTGGCCCTAGATTGCTATTTATACTCACTTGGCCTCTTGTACCTCCCTGTCTCAACCTACTCCCTCGTTTGCTCTTCCCAATTGGCCTTCAATGCCCTCTTCTCCTCCTTCCTAAATGCCCAAAAGTTCACCCCCTGCATCACCAACTCCCTAGTCCTCCTCACAATCTCCTCAACCCTCCTTGTGTTCCAATCAAATTCACAAAACCCCAAGAGGGTCTCCAAAGCAAAATATGCTCTGGGGTTTGTGTGCACCATCGGGGCATCAGCTGGTTCTGGTTTTTTACTGTCCTTGACCCAACTTTGTTTTCGGAGGATCATCAGGAAGGAGACATTTAGGGCAGTTTTGGACATGCTTGTGTGCCAATCTTTAGTGGCTAGTGCGGTTATAGTGGTGGGGTTGTTTGGGAGTGGTGAGTGGGAGCATTTAGGGAAAGAGATGGATGGGTATGAGCTTGGGAAGGTGAGCTATGTGATGAACTTGGTCGGGATAGCAATTGCTTGGCAAGTGTTCACGATCGGCACGATGGGTTTGATTTTAGATGTGTCATCTTTGTTCTCGAACTCTATTAGTGCAGTGGGGTTGCCAATTGTGCCCATTCTCGCAGCCGTGTTCTTTGGGGAGAGGATGGATGGGGTCAAGGTGATGGCTATGATCTTGGCTATTTGGGGTTTCGTTTCTTATGTGTACCAACATTATTTGGACGATGCCAAGTTGAAGTCCCAAAGGAATAGTGTTGGTGGGGATGAGGTTAGTGGGAGATTGCCCCTAAATGCTCCGATTGCAAGAGCTGCTGGATGATTAAAGTTGGTGGAGTATTCCAATTTGTGTTATGCCAAATTTAAGTAGAGAGAGTAATTTCTCGCCATAACCATATGGAGAATAAAAACAAAGAACGGAATAAGAAGATTGAAAATGTTGCTAATATTTGCTTTCTTCACTATGTTTTAGTTACAAGAAAGGGCATTCTCTCTTTAGTGCTCATTTTGTAATCTCATTCTAAAAGTCGAGTACTTACGTGTTATCCGACTAATATATATTACTAGCTAATGCATCTTATTAATGTTTATTGGAATTATAAAATTAAATATGGGACAGAGGAGATACTTAAATTGCTTTATACAAAAAAAAAAAAAAAAACTAGGAGTTTTTCTTGTATATTGGTGTTGTTTATCTCTGATCCTTTTATTTTCTCGCACAACAAATTCCACATGTCCTTCCCATTGATTGAACATACTATTATCAAGGGATAATTGCAATGTCATTCTTAAAATTTTAATTTATTAATGCGATTCTTGAACTTTTAATCTGAAGTATAATATATTTTTAAAGTTTTAATTTATTTAATATGGGCCATGAACTTTTGGTACATATTTAATTTATTCCTTAGATTATATAAAATATTTAATGAAAAGATACCATTTACCATTTTCATATAGTTAGGGACTAAATTAAATATATACCAAAAGTCTAAGAATCACATTGGACAAATTAAAAGTTCAGAAATGACATTATATGTTGGGGTAAAATTTAAAGATTATATTGAATAGATTAAAAGTTTATGAGTGATATTGCATTTGGACTAAAGTTGAAAGATCATGTGTATCATTTTTCTTGAAACGAAATTGTTGAAATCAAGAGACTCTCGAAGTTTTAGGACCTTCAATTATTATTTTGGACTTCCATTCAAATGCAAGGAAAACATAAAAAGAAAGAGAAAAGAAAAAGTAAAAGGAAAAAATTAATGGTGCTTTACGGTTACTATTGGTCTTCAAAAGGAAAGCAGTCGACATTAGGAGAATAAACCTACGTAGGGGTGGCATGGCGGAGAAGCACTCTCTCTTCCAAATTGAAAAAGAAAAAGTTAAGCTTCTGTAAAATGCATGGTAAATGAGAAAGTAACATTGGCTCCATTGCTTTTGGAGCGACGGAACCTTCTCCTCCATTATTTGAAATTAGGTAATTTGATGATACATGAACTTTGTATCAACAAAAACTAAGTGCGGTTTCTAAAAATTGTATAATTAATGTGTAACTCGACAACTTATATTGCGTTATTTACAAAGGATGAATCTCCCTTTTCAAATAATTAGGGATAATTATAAAAAGAAGAAGAAGAAGAAGAAGAAGAAGTCATAACCATATTGTAAAGATGTCATTTTAATTATAAACTTTTTAATTTGGTCAATCTAGTCTTACATTTTTTGACCATTTACTAATATAGTCCTAGTAATCAATTTTAGTTATAAATCATTGATGTGGATGTCATCTGTCTTATGTAGTATGGTCAGCGATAATATAAACATTTTTTTTTTCACATTTTTCAATTTTTCTGAATTTTTACTTTTTTATAAAATTCTTTTTCCTTTTTCGTTTCTTTCTTTGTTTCTTTGTTTCTTCTTTCTTCCATTTTTCCTTGGTCGGTCACTGGCCAATTGCCTGACGTTCGCAACCAACCATAGGTGAGGGCCAGTGAGGGTCCACCTAGCCAATTTCAAGTGTGAAATGAATTATAATACATGAAATTTGTCTTAAAAAAACTACATGACGTTTCTCAAAAGACAAAAGAATAGTGTAAATAATGTGTAATTCATCAACTTATATTGCATTATTTACAAGGGATGGATGTCCCTTTTCAAATTACTAGATTAATCATATGTAAGCATGGATAGCTTATTATCCAATTTAGGGTGATTTATTGTGTTACCGCGTGTCAAGATCTTGTTGACATTGTAGAGTAGTCAGGCGCAAGATGCCAAACATTGATTTTTTTTTTTTTTTTTATATGGGCATATTAAAGAAGGCCGTAACTCATTTCACCGCAGTCAAGCATAAAACATCGTAGAGCACCGGTTTTTCAAACTTTACTACATTATACAAATGTTTAATACATTTTATCATTTTTTAATTTACGATATTTTGCCTGTCGAAATTAAAAAGCAAAACATCTTAAAATTTGTTTTGTTATCACATGCAAATGTGATTCTTTTATAAGTGATAGCATTTTTGCCTTAAGCACGCAAACATTTGTAAAAATATTAAGTTAATTTATAATGGAAAAATTCCAAATAAGGGCCTAACGTGTTTTCATTTTCTCAAATAAGGACTCAAAATAAGGGCACAAAGTATACCTTATTTCAAACAAGGGCTTGAAATATATTTTGTTTCAAATAAGAGCTTAAAATAACTATGTACATTTCAAATAAAGGCTAAACTTTTTAGCTAGTAATGGACATTTTAGTAATTTACCTTCTTTTTGAATTTTTTCCTTTTTCTTTCTTTTTTTTTTCCTTTTTTTTCTGGTTTTATTTCTTTCACTGGTGGTTGGCCAGCCACTGGTGTTGTCATAAAGGGCTAGGTGAGGTCACCCTCGCAGCCATCAATGAGGTCGGCCCTTGCCAATAGCTAGCGAGAGATGGCCTTGTTTAGGCGAGGTGACCTTCGCCGGGTGGTGAGTCACCCTCACAATCATCGGCAAGGTCAGCCCCTCACTAGATCTATGTGAGGATCACCTGGCCTACGACTGGTGAGGGATTGACTTGCCTGGGCGAGGCAAGCAAGGTGACCCTTGCCCTAGGTGAGGCCACCCTCACCAGTGGTCGACGAGGGTCGCCAAGCCCTTGTTGGCCCCAGGCAAGGCTGACTATAGCTAGATTTCGTGAGGATGGCCTAACGTGCAGTTGGCGAGGGTTGGTAGGCCCTTGCACACCCTTATCAATGACCAACCTTGTCGACAATTGCTAGCCCTATCCGGGCAAAAAAAAAAAAAAGTGGAAAAGGAAATGAAAAGAATAAAATTGATTTAAAATTAAAATTACAATTAGACGAAAATGCCATTAACTATTTGGAATATTTAGTTAGCTGGCAACTAGTGAGGTCAGGCCTATATTTGAAATCATCATGGGCATTTTAGGTCTTTATTTGGAAAAACTATGGCCACTTTAGGCTCTTATTTAAGGCAAAATTCACATTTGGCCCTTATTTGAAAAAAAGAGAGTATTTGAGACTCATATTTAAAATTTTCCCAAATATTTCATAATACATGAAAAGTATTGATCATTTTAATTGTATGAAGATACTTTACGATTTCCAAAACTCTTCGATCTTTGTCCTTCTTTCGATTTTTATTCGATCACAATCCCACCATTATTGATTGAAAATAACAGTACCGTCTTTCTAGCAAGGTTAATAATACCTCAGGTTGACAAAATTTAAACACTCCACCAACTTTATTGGTTTAGAAAAAAAAAAAAAATTTTAGGGCGCGTTTGGTAACATTTCTGTTTAAAAATTGTTCCAGTAAATAGAAATAGAAAAAAGTGTTTCTGTTCCGGGGAATAATTTTTGAACAAAAAAACGCGTTTGGTAAACTTGTTCCTAGAATAAAAAATAAACAGAAACACGTTTGGTAAATTTGCATAATTTTTTATTTATTTTATTTTATTTTTCTATTTTCTTTCTTATTTTCTTATTTATTTTTCCTTTTTTTTTTTTTCTTCTTTTGGCTGGTCGCCGGCCTCGCCATGACCGGCAACTAGCCGACGAGGGCCGGCGGCCTCGCCGGATCTGAGTGAGATCGAGCTTGCCCGGCCGCGCGAGGTCGGCCTCGCCTTGGCCGGGCGAGGCTCGGCCTCGCCGGGGACGGTGAGCCTCGCTGTGGCTGGGCGAGGCCGCCGATCCTCGTTGGCCAGTCACCGGCCATCACCGAGGCCGGCAACGGGCCAAAGAAAAAAGAAAGAAAAAAGAAGAAGAAAAGAAGAAGAAAAAAGAGAGAAGAAAAAGAAAAAGAAAAGAAAGTGTTTTTAAATTTTGTTTCAAAAACAAGAAACAACTTTTTTTTTTTTTCTTGCGTTTGGATGTATTTCGAGGAATAAAAAAACAATTTTGGAACAAAAACGCACCCAAACGCGTTTCATTTTTTTGTTAAGAACAAAAAAAAAACAAAAAAAGTGTTTAAAAACAGAAAAAGAAGTGAAAACAAATGCTGCCTTAGTGATTTACATTTCACGTTACGAAATTATTAAACAACTTTTAAATATAACTGCTAGTACATACCCCTAAGATGTTATAAAGTTCAATGTATTAGATAGATCTAGTTTACTTCTAAGTTAGAATATTAAGCCACTCGCAATAAACCTGAACTTAATTCGTTTGACGTCTAATGAATTCATTAATTAGCATTTTTCAAAAGGGTGCAAGTATTTTGAGTTAGATAAAAATAAAATGTGAGATTCGCAAGTGAAATATTAAATATAAAAGTCATAATTCATTTTAGTTCCACATGAAATTCCCCCCAAAGAAATTTAAAAAAAAAAAAAAAACTAAGAGATCTCGGCTATAAATGATGAATTCTTTGTTTAGAATTATAGAAGTAACTTTTTTTTTGGTCAAAATCTAAAATATATTTCTAATCCAAAGAAATATAGTTAACGGAAGCTTATTTATTTATTTTTTTTTTTGTAAATTCTTTGTTTAGAATTAAGCTTTCCGTTAACTATATTTCTTGATATTAGATAGATTAGAAATATATTTTAAATTATGCTTCCGTTAACTTTTTTTTTGTCAAATTCTAAAATATATTTCTAATCCCAAGAAAAAAACGATATTGTTTTGGTCCAAATCTAAATTAGGGACACTTGCTCAGATGTGGGGAAGGGCCTGCAAGCAATGACGGGGCGGCAACAACAAATTCCAAATCCTTTTTCTTGTTCTTTTTCTTTTTAATTTAAATAAAAATTGCATTAAAAATTAGATTTAGACCAAAATAATATCGTTTCAATCTTATGATTCTTGTTTTAGCCACGTTATTGTTATTAGGAAAAAGAAAATAAAAAGAAAACCCACGTTAGTATTTTCCATTAATCAAATTGGATGGAGTAAATTGGAGGACTTAATTGCACTTAATTAATAAATTTTATAATTTGATTACACTTTTTATAAATTTTGGGTATTTAATTACACTTTTATGACAAATTTAAGACTTTCGGTGCTAAACTGCTAATCCCTAAAATCCACTGTTTTCAGCTTGTTTGACTATCTGAATAGTTCAAAGAGTTTTGAATTTTGAACTAGTTAGCAGGGATGGTGCAAGACGTAATTGACTGGTTTGAAATTTAACGATTTATTTTTCAAGTCAAGAAATTAATAAACACTTTTAAATATAACACTTATTATATTGTCCTACCATATTGTATAAATTCAATGTATTTGATAGATTCATTTTATTTTTATTTCTAAGTTAGAATATAAGGCATCGTAATAGTTAAAAAAATTTGAGGCTTTTGACATCTGACGAAGTCATTAATTAGCATACTTTAAAATGGTTCAAGTATTTTTTATCAGATTAAAAATAAAATGTGAGACTCGTAAGTAAAAATAAAAAATAAAAATAAGCCATCTTTCTTTCTAATTCCTTATGAATTACAATTCAAGAGATATGAGTTATAATCGATCAATTGTTTGTTTAGACTTATAAAAACAACATTTTTACTTCTTTTTTTTTTTGTCAGAATCTAGAATATTATTCAAATATTTAAAAATTGGAAAAATTTTACAAGCTACTTATGTGTAAACAATTGCATATAGTGAAAATTTAAGATGCTTAACTATAAAACAAAATAAAAATATGTACAGGGCAAGATTTGAAAAGTTAAAATAATAAAAAAGTAAAAATCATTCGCAACCTATTCACGGCACATGACACATGCAGTAGTTTGTAAAATAGATAAATGATAGGTCAGATAAAAAAAATAATATAATATAAGTTTTATCCAATCTGCTTGAGTTTTAGCTATTGCACCGAATACCGTAACCACCGAACGAAACAAACGAAACAAAACAAAATATTTCCCACCACAAGACTGCATCTACAAAAGCTGTTGGTAAATTGTAGGACCTGATTTTGTGTAAAAACAAGAAGTTTATGGACCACACACATGATAACGAGCAGATGTTTTGGATTTTTCCTTAGCAAAACTTGTTCCTACTTTAAGTCCATTATAAGCATTTTATGTACTGAATAACTAATTTAACATGATGTATAAAGAATTAACAAGAATAATTCTATGTTAGGATCTATTGACACTAAAAAATAATTAACTTTTGGTTATTATCAAAAATATTATCGACAAGTAGCAAATATTAGTTTATAAAAGCAAAGTTTGATCAAAACAATAAGTCGTCTATGAATAAAACAGTCGACAAATTAAAAGGGATCGGAACCTCGCTAGTGAAGCGAAGGACAGTGAATAACGCAGGAGTTATCAAAATGGGCCTTCACTAGTTGATGGAGGTCATTGGCAGCCAGCTATTGAAGATTTAGCTGAGTGTTGGAAATATAATTGATTGACACGAATGTATGATTGTCAGTTAATTATCCCGATGATCACAAAAGTTGTAATTCTCAGTAGATAACCATTATTAGAGCATAAAGGATTGTGCTCAACTGGTGCTTATAATAACTATAAATAGCATAAGTAAGTTACACTATGTCATTAAAATTGCCTCAAATTTGAGAATGAGTTTCAGCCTTATGGAATGAACTTGGTCGGGTTGTGACAGTGTACAATAATTTTGGGCTCGATTTTTCAATGATCTAGAGTTTAGAGAACCCGATTTTCTGTATACAAGGGCGACCTCTCTCTTTCAAGAAGATGTGCTAGGGGTTCAACTTCCCAAAGGGGATAGAACACTAAAACAAATTGTTTAAGAGCTTCTTTGATCGCTTGGAGGAAACACCGAAGAGGGTATAGAGTATTGAAATGTAGGTGACCTTTCTCTTTCAAGAAGATGTGGAAGGGATTCAACTTCCCCTAAGGGGATAGAGCACTAAAACGAATAGTTAAGAGCTTGTTTGATCCCTTAGATAAAACACCAAATCTATACTCAATGTAAACCTCCCGTGAAAGTGGAGCACTAAGTCACGTAGGTTTTTTAGCTAATGTGGATCACCAAGTCAGCAGTGATAGGACATAAGTGATGAGTTGGAATTTCCTCTCATCAGAAATGCATCTTTTTTCCGAGCAATTGAATAATAATATAGACAGAAGAAAAAAATAAATTGGATACCGGATTTACGTGGTTCAGTCGTAAAAACCTGCGTCCACGAGGAAAGCAACAGCAAATCTCACTATAGATCAAGCAATACAAGGAGATTACACACTCAAGTCACTCAAACACTATCTTGGTGTTTCCCAAGCCCAAATTACACCCAGTAACACACACAACCTCGAAATTCCTCAAGAAATAATCTCTCAATTTTAAGAAGGAACTACACACAAATCTTACCACAATATTTAAATCGGCTACAAACACTAATCTTTCTTGAATGTAATTCACGGACAAGAACGACAAAGAAAATCCCTCCCAAGCACTCGATGATGAGATGGCACTTCAAGACCAATTCTTCTTGATCAACCTTCTTTCATCCATGGCCACAAGTATATATATATATATATATATATATATATATATGTATATATAAGTGAAACTCTTATTCCTTTGCCAACTTCTTATAGGATTTTGTTTGCTATCTTAAACGATTTTATCCAAAACATATCTCTGTATATTTTAAACAAAAACCAAGTCCTAGTCAAAGTTGGACTTTTCTATTTTAGCGGCCAAACTCTCCAATGCAGATTCAAACTTTGAGAAGTTGATCTTCGGATCTTCTTTGCTCGATTTTGAACGTCCGCAATATATCCAATTCGGAATATTCGGAATTTTAAATTGGACTCAAACTTGAGACATATTTTAACAATCTCCACATTGGCTCGACGTTTGAGCTAAGTCACAATTACTTCGCAAAAAAATCAAACTCTACCGCTACTTTTCCATAGCCCCCAATGGGCTCAACCGCCACAGATATTGTCCAAGTCCAAGAGTTTCTGGTCGCAACTCCACCTCAAGCTGAACACCGTCTAGATCCGTATTAACACTACCACAAACACTCCTAGCCAGAAGTATCGGAGACTCATCAAGGGTAACTTCTCTGCTGTTAACAAGTGAATTTATATTTGGGCACCATAACCGATCGCCCCGCTCACCTTGTGCATAGCCATGGAATATGCACCTTGCTCTCCAATTGAGCTTACCATCACTCACTTGAAAATAACACGGGCAATCAAACATTCTAATAATAGAATAACCAGCAACGTTACCTGACCACACTTCTTTAGGAGTCTATCATTTAATAGCAGTTGATGGGGATCTATTCACTAGGCAGCTTATCGTACTAAGCACATTAGCTAGGATTCTCCTAGCAATACCAGCCCTAGAGAGCATTTTTCAGGCCGTCTCTAGTAATATTATACTCATCAATTCTGCAAATTGTTGTAATTTACTGGCACTAGTGTAATGTTTCACTATGCCCTCTTTCATGCAGAATTTATTTGCTAGCTCTGAACAGAAATCCATGCTATTGTCAATCCGCACATGCTTGATTCACTTGCCAGTCTCCGTTTCGATCAAAGCTCTCAACCGCATGATCCTGACACCAGCATCAAACTTGTGCATTGGCACAAACACCTGGGTCTTCCTCAAACAGTCAAAAGACTCTTAAACAAATGCATCCAACGTCTCCGAGCTGAAACTTGTCACTGTCTCACCTTGAAGTTTATACAGGCCTCCATACTTGATTCCTTTCATTATCACCAGGGCACCTCGAACAACCTTCAGAACTCAACCTTTTGAAAAATACCTGTAACCAGCTGAATCTAGGGCATCAAAGGAAATTAAGTTCTTTTTCAATTCTGGAATGTGTCTTACTCCACTCAATGTCCTCACAATGCCATCATGCATTCTGATTTTAATGTCACCAACACCCACAACATCGCATTCAGCGTTGTTCCTTAACTTGACTTTACCACTATCTATGCACTGATAAGTGATAAACCAGTTTCTATTTGATGTGACATGAAAAGAACAACCAGAGTTCATAATTCATCCATCAAACAATGAATCATTAGTGATAGACAAGACATAATCAGTGTTATCTGCTACAGCTACAACATTATCTGCAGAATCAACCATAATTCCCTTATCCTTCTCATTCTTCAGCTTAAGGCAATTCCTTCTAAGATACCCCTTCTTGCCACAGCTCCAACAGACAACATCAGTAGTCCTAGATTGACTACGTCTGTTTATATTAGTACTACTCTTATCCACACGTAATCTTCCTCTATTTTCACCTACTAAAGCAGTAGATACAGGTTTGCCAGATTTTCTTCTACAAATGTCCTCGCTTAGAATCAAATCTTGAACCCAATCAAACGTCAAACTTGTTGACCCAGAGGAATTACTAATAGCAGTAACAGTAGTATTCCAACTATCATGCAATGAGGATAATAGAATCAAAGCACGTATCTCATCTTCAAAGTCAATCTCAACTTAACTCAATTGACTAACAATCACATTGAATTCATTGATATAATCTGTAATTGACACACATTCGCTCATCTTCAAATTAAACATACGCCGCATCAAATAGACCTTATTGATTGCAAATGGCTTCTCGTACATATCCGACAAGACTTGCATCAAATCAGCAGTGGCCTTCTCCTTCAGGATGTAAAAACGCGACGTTACGAGCCAACGTCAGCCGAATAACACCCATAACTCGTCTATCCAGCAAATCCCAATCAGCTTGCTTTATCGACTCTGGTTTCTCCCTAGATAAAGGCAAGTATAGTTTCATCTGGTAAAGATAATCTTCAATCTGCATCTTCCAGAAACTAAAATCCTTCCCATCAAATCTGTCGATTCTCACTTTTACTTCTTCTGTTGTCATCAATTCGCTTCAACTTAGCCAAACCTAGCTCTGATACCACTTGTTGTAAAAGGCAAGCAATCAAACAATAATATAGATAGAAGAAGAAAATAAATCGGATATTGGATTTACGTGGTTCAATCGTAAAAACCTACGTTTACAAGGAGAGCAGCAGCGAATTTCACTATAGATCAAGCAATACAATGAGATTACACACTCGAGTTACTCAAACACTCTCTCAGTGTTTCCCAAGTCCTAATTACACCCAATAATACATGCAGTGTTTAGCCTCGAAATTTCTCAAGAAATAATCTCTCAATTTCAAGAAGGAATTACACACAAATATTACCACAAGATTTAAATCGGCTACAAACACTAATCTTTCTTGAATGTAATTCACGGACAAGAACAACAAAGAAAATCCCTCCTAAGCACTCGACGATGAGATGGCGCTTCAAGACCAATTCTTCACGATCAACCTTCTTTCATCCATGGCTATTAGTCTATATATATATATATATATATAAGTGAAACCATTATTCCTTTGCCAACTTCTCATAGGATTTTGTTTCCTATCTTAAACGATCTTATCCAAAACATATCTCTATATATATTAAAAAAAAATCCAAATCCTAGTCAAAGTTGGACTTTTCTATTTTAGTAACCAAACTCTCAAACGCAGATTCAAACTTTGAGAAGTTGATCTTCGGATCTTCTTTGCTCCATTTCAAACGTCCGCAATATATCTAATTCGGAATATTCGGAATATCACATTGAACTCAAACTTGAGACATATTTTAACAGACCTTTCATAACATAACGTCTAATCTTGAGCTACTGAGATCATCTTTATATTAAAAGGATAAATCTGTTTGGCATAATGATATCCTTGTAAATCTCAACTCACATGAACTAACAAGACAACTATCAAGATCATTACATGTTTTGAGGTCCATTTCCCTTGGTTTGAGCGTGACCTCAAAAACATCAATCTACTTTACCTAAAATTCTAGTAAGTTTACACATAATTTTTAAATCAAACATTATAAATGGGTCCTATCAAATTAGTTCAGCGTTCGAACGCTGCAACAACAGATAAAGGGAAACGCTAGGTGGCAAGTTATGATTGACCTACCACGTTAATATACTTGAATAATTTAACGAACTTTTACTAAGGATTGAATATCATCCGCTTGTTTAATATCAACCTTTGGCCCATCTTGTTATTTAACACGTCAATTCTACAGCAAAATTTTACTTACACGTTTCTGGGGCTAACAATGCAACATAAAAGACGGGTAAATGGGTTATGAAATATTTTGATAGTTATGCAGAAATTGTTAGCTACTCTTTAAGGATTAGGTTGAGCAGATATTTTAAAAATATTGTGAAAGAGTTGAGTGCCAATGCAAGAGTGAGAGAAATAATAGCACATAACAATATAAAGTGATTTTACTTTATCCTTCAAACCTACATCTGCTATCCACACTAACAACCACAAGACGATATGAATTGTACTAGTAATCTACAAGACAAGTTATAATCAACAAACACCAATCCTATCACATATTAGATCACACTATAAGGTTTTAGGTGTTGTTGTCATTGTAAACACGAGATCTTTTACATGATTATAAGCTAGTGATATGTCACGCCCCCGATCCTCTAAGCGCGTGCCCAGCCCTCTGTGGTCGATTGAATAGTGACGTCCCACGACGCATCGCCCACTCATTCATTTTAACGCACATGCAGAAGCAAATAAATAATCCACAGATAACAACAATATGAGATAGGAAAGTAGGGTCACAATTTTGAAAACCAACAACACACTTATATATACAAACCAAGCCGATATATAGATGCAAAGTCTACAAAACAAGGGGGTTTGCAAACAGCTACTAATCTTCCTCCTGCACAACATCCTCACTAATATTTGAGCTTGTAGCTGAGTACACTGAACTTCCGGGATCTTCAAGATCCGGGTCTACCGTATCTACCACCGAACCTCCGGAAGGATTTGCTATGCCTTTCCCAAAAGCAACCTCCAGTACATACAGAGGTATCTCAGATTTCGGTATATGACCCTCTCTCTAGCCATCCTGAGCCTAGTGCTACCATGATCTATATTGGTGGGGTACTTTTTTAGGTAGACCCACATCGACCCAGACTATGGACTTACCAGCTCGTAGGTCCAGCCCTTAGGGCTCCCATGCAGCGGAATGTAAAACCTCTGTTCTGTGACCTTCTTCGGCTATCCAAGATGCTCAGCAAGAGCTGCCATTTAAGAACCTGAAAATGTTATCCCACAACGGGGTGAGACAACATCTCAGTGAGTTCAACCCCCTTAGTCCCAACTAAGAAGAAAATACACCCCAAGGGATGCTAAGCACAAACACGAGTTAGAGGACTTATCTGTGCCTCCACTCCTTCTTGCAAGTCAATTTAATTCAAATACTCACAAACCATATCATCCAATCAAATCAGATCGAGTCATCAATCAATCAACTCAGTTGATTCCATGTCATCATGATCACTTTTCGATCAAACCACTTAGTACTATCTATAAGGTCTTATCAAATCAAGACTGCTCACCCTAAGCTGAAGATAGATAGAAATGCTCCCCAAAAGTTGACAACCACGTATACTACTCACTCTAAGTTGATATATCTAAGCCCTCAGGCTGATATAGTATACGGATAATGCCCACCAAAGCTGTGCGATATGTAATTGCTCATCAAAGCTGTGCAATACTTAATTGCTCACCAAAGATGTGCGATACTTAGGGTATACTGCTCACTCTAAGCTAATATATCAAGCCCTCTGGCTGATATAGTATATCATTCTACCCAACCGATTATTTCACCACTTTTATTATACCCGATAAAAATAATCGTGTGTGGGTACACGATTGGCCTTTGCCAAAAAATATAATATCTTTATTTTATTAAATCTCACTAATTATATAATCGATAAAAAAAATTTTGGCACTGTAAATCGACACCTGGTGATTTTCTAAATAAATAATGAAATTAATAAATTTTAGGATAATTTCCCAAAATTGCAAACATTACCCAATTTGCACAAAATAACAGTCAATTAAATAAATATATTACACCACTACAATCAAGATAAAATTCCGATCATCATCTATCTTGGTCAATTATTTGGAAAATAATTAAATAATTAATTAATTAATTACGGAAATTAATTATTAAATACCAAAAATAGCAACTTAAGCCAGAAAAATCTAATTAAAAGCCGAGACAGGCCCAAAAAATTTTCAAACCATTCTAGATAAATACTAGAGTTTGTCTAGGCTCTAATTACACTACTCTAACAACCTAACATGCAATGAGGATTAATTAAATTGCTAATCTATTCTAACTATCCATTTAATCCATACTTAATCTAAACTAATCCACCCTTAAACGTTATTAACTTACTAAGTGAGGATTAGTGAGTTAAACTCACTTGATTAAAGATCCACTCAGATCAAAACGATGGGGACGCAGCGAGGGTTGAGAAACTCCAAAGCGGGTGCGCCTTTCAAGGTCCGGATGGCCACAAAAACGAGCCAAATAATGGCTTGGAGACCCACTGTTGTTCGATTCTCGTGGCTGGCCGAACAAGCTGCCAGTCGGTGACTCGGGCTGAGCGGGAGATGGGCGGGGATGAGCGACAAGGCTGCAACGGGAGACCAGGCAGGGCTTCACGGCGGCGTATGGTGGTTCGACGGCCTCAAGCAGTGACTAGGACGGACGGAGGTGCTGGGACATCGAGTGGAGAGGCAAGACAACGGGCGCGAATGAGCGGCTAGCTTGCGAGGCATGACGGCAACGCGACGGCTCGCGGTGGCTGTCTGGTGGCTCGGCGGGTGGCTGCGACGGAGGAGGGAGGAGGGAGGCTCGGTTTGCTGGAATTTTTAAGGCTTCAGCGGTTGGAATGGAGGGCGGTCGAGCGGTGGGAGAGAGGAGGGGGAGAAGGGGACAAGCTTGCTTTGGGGGGGTCCCATGTGCTCTCTTCCTATCCCCCTCCGGTCTCCTTGAAGGGTCCTATCACCATGGTTGGCTTCCCCTCAGATTTTCCAGACCAATTGCTTCATCTAGAAGTCTTGAGTTGGTCCATAGGTTGTGGGCAAGGGGAGCAAACGAATTTTGAAGGCTTTTGGCTTAAATTGAAATTCAATCCTCCTTGAATCAACTCATTTCGATTTCTATAAATTCCATTATCGAGTCATCAATCCAATTGGTATTTTTCCTCATCAATTAATCCCACTTGCATCCCAATTTCGCGATAAAAAATGGTCATCTGCATTTTCTAGTCGAAAACAGCCCTATATCGACTTTTTCCGTCAAAACCTCAGTTTGCAAAAAAATCTTCGAAGATTGAGTCGACGTTCATAAAATGACTCATAACATGACATAACTTTCAATTTCTGAAATCGGATTCAAATTTACGC